>CM076395.1:27128685-27167742 GCA_038363315.1 Mugilogobius chulae | reverse complement strand
CTCAGGTAGCCTATTAGGTTCAGAGTTAAGAGCAGGAGGTGCTGCAGCAATGAAGTTTTACGTGGAATACGGTGAGACAAATCACGTGTCTCTGGAGGTTTGGTTTTGTCTGAGCTGTGAGTAAAGCGATAAAGCGACAGTACATCACGGGGTGGCTCCCGTGAAAAAGGTTGATGTTTAAAGTTCAGTGTGCTAAACACGTGAGCACTTATAATTTGTCAATATGTGGCGCTTGTAGAAAGCAGCCTGTGTCTGTGACTGTGGCCGCGAGATCCCGTGTTGGTGTTATTATCTGATTTTTAAGTCATTTTCAATTTTGCGTGTAAAAGCACCCCCTCCCACACATACTGCAAACCCTGACAAAATTAAGTTCCCGCAGCTATGGGTGGACAGTTGTCTGATCACACAAAAGCAGAAGCTTGTTGAAGTTTTATTCACTTATTACAAATACTGAGTCCAGATTCTCCCAGTGCTCCAGGTTTAGTGTCCACATTTACACTGACAGAAAGTAAAACACCAAAGAACAGTTCCATTGTGAGCTCGTTCTCAAACCATATATTCATATATTCATATATAGGTCAGGACCAGGACTAAGACCAGGAGCAGTGAAAGCCCAGAGTTTGTCCCACAGCTGGATACGTCTGCAGAATGTGAGCTTACTCTACTGAGGCTCTTCCAGAACATCTCCGTTTGAACTGGAGCTGTTCCATTCAAAGCTCAGTTTTAGATCCAGACTTCAGGACGTTACAGCAGCTGCTTCTCCTCCAGTTTGGTTTCATACAATCTCTGTTTAAGTCCTCATATTTGTAGGTTTTTGTAAAATATAGAAATCCATTTCAACCAGTATCATCCTGAGATGTTTTAATACAAATCTCTAGTTATGAAGCCTACACTGAAGGAAACCTGCTTCTGGCATTTGGATTTCTTTGTTGCACTTTGGACTTTTTACTTTGAGCGGCTCAGAACTGTTTTTTTTAGCTGTATTTATTTACATTATAGTGTACAAAGTAATCCTGCCCATTCAGTATGTCCCAAAGTCTGGTGTTCACTTCTACAGAGTAAAGTCTGGTGTTGACTTCTACAGAGTAAAATCTGTGTTCACTTCTACAGAGAGCACCTTTAAGTGAGGCTATATATATATATATATATATATATATATATATATATATATATATATATATATATATATATATATATATATATATATATATATATATATATATATAATAATGTAACTAATAAAAAAAAAAATATATATATATATATATATATATATATATATATATATATTTTTTTTTTTATTAGTTACATTATCATTATCATCATTATTTTTAGTATTGCTTGTGTCATGTGTGTGTGTGTTTAAGTGTAGAACTATTTCTGTGGCTAACTCGTACATAACTCTGTCTTGTTGTGAGAATTGTTTCAGAAAACTTGGTTAACTTTACACCAAAGTCAGAGCACATTTACAGTAGAACAGGACGTTTACAGTGAGGACACCAGCAGCAGTAGCAGCAGCAGTGAAGTGTGAACTCTGAGGTGTCCAGATGCAACACCACATGTCCCTCTCACACTTGTGTTGAGCTTTCTGACTTTCCAAAGCTCTCATAATAAAGCTTCACTGTGGAATCTTTCTTTAGAATATCACTTTTAGACATCTCTGTGGAGAGTTCAAAGTCAGATCTGTGGAGAGGCGTCTGTTCACTGCAATACAGCAGGTTTGTCAAAGAAGCATCACCATGGAAACAGGCCGAGAGGGTCCAGCCCAAAAGATCAGACAAATTGTTTTCTCATTCCAAGGAGTCCCTGGTCACGTGACCTGTACCGGGAGTCCCTGGTCACGTGACCTGTACGGGAGTCCTCTGGTCACGTGACCTGTACCGGGAGTCCTCTGGTCACGTGACCTGTACCGGGAGTCCTCTGGTCACGTGACCTGTACCGGGAGTCCCCTGGTCACGTGACCTGTACCAGGAGTCCCCTCGTCGACCTCGCCTATAATACTTTCACTCACATGACGAGGAGACTCTTGGTACAGGCCTTCAGCCAGATATTTGTTGTCGTAACAGGAAGTCTCTTCCTCTGTTTAAGGGTCTTTCACACCAACACAACTCGTCTGTTGAAGTGTCTTTAAGGCACTGATGTAAAAGAACATTCACACTGACAGGATCTAAACAGCTAACAGTCGCTGAACAAATGCTGAGTGAGCATATGCTTGACAAAAATGACGAAACACAGGCAAGTAGTTGTCCGACTCTGTGGCGAACAGATGTTTCTAATCTTATCTCACAGTTGAGCTCAACTTCTGTTCCCCTCCACAGTTCAGACTTTTACTGTGGCCGCTGCAACTCTTTCAGCTTTGTTTTCCTCGGACCAAATAGTACCGTCCTCCTTTGTACTTGTCCCGTTTGAACCCGAGTTAAGTAACTGTTTTACTGTCACTTTTGCGCTACTGCGATTCGCTGATTCTCCTGTAGCCACGGGCCAATCAAACATATATACATAAGCAGCAACTGGCGACGCAGAGTCTTCAAAACCTCACCTCCACGACCTGTTCCACGACCTCTGACCCTCAACAGCCCCGTTCACACCAAACACACGAGAGCCAGAACAGGTCTATGTTCAGAGTTTGTCTCTCAGTGTTTCACAGTCGACTGATGTCTGATGATTTTGTCCATTGTGAGGAGACAGTTCCTCTGGTCTGCACACTTCCCCTTTGCTGTGATCTGTTCCTCTGAACCTGAGCGTCTACAGTCACACGGGGTTCAGACTCCACCTGAGACGACATCATGCTGTGGACTGCTCTGCTCTGGGCCTGGGCTCGGTAAGACTCATTTATTCAACTTACCTCTGAAGACGCAGACACGGGCTGATAATGTCTCTGGTGCTGTCGGCTGCATTCTTTGTTTATTTTACACTCTAATGTTTAGCCTAAATGTCTAGAAACATATCTGTCCAAAATAAAGTTTGTTGGTTGTTGAAAACATGTAAATTGGCAGAAACAAGAGCTGATTTGTTTTCACACTTGTTTGTATTTACCTGTGATTACTGCAAATGTTTCAAGTGCTCCCCTACAGCTCTCTTCTGTAAATCCAAATATGACATATTATTTTTCATTTTGTTTAGCTTTAAGTGTGATTATGTAGCACAAATACAGACAATTTCCTTTTGAAAGAAGACAGAGAGTATCAGTGAGGTTTTGGTCAGGGAGGGATCCTAACCACACCAGAATACTTAAAGACTCATTTGTAATGTCATATGTTTTGTGTTTGACATATGTGGGTGAGGTTGTGAATCTCCAGGACTCGCTGATACAACGCAGCACTACAGCGCTGAGCCTCAGACCTGCGCAGACACAGTGAACAGGCGCGTTCATGCGCTCACTGTTTCTCCACAAAGCCAAATGTTTGTAGATGTACTGTAATCTCTGTAGATCTATCATTTTGCCTGCATTGCCTGATAAGCCGCATAGTTCAAGCTCATGAAAAAAGTAGCAGCTTATAATCCAGAATTTACGAACTTGTTTCAATTACTTGGTTTATATTTAACAAGAGGCCAACAAGTCATGATTAGTTCACAAATTATTTTGTCTCGTGTAGAAAACAAGTCTCACATGAGATTAAGTTTCATAAATGAAAACCAGTAAGTAACCAGACCTGCTGCACAGCCTCAGCAGCTGTAAACCTGTCATGTCACTGCTCAGCAGGACTCGATGCTGATTGGTTAGCACAAGCTAACGTAAGCCTGCACAGCCAATCAGCTCAAAGTATTTACAGAACTCAAATCAGACTTACACACAGTGTTGGGAGTAACTAGTTACTGTAGTATATTCCACTTTTCAGTATCTAATTAGTGTAACTCATTACTTGTACAATTTGATAATATATTACTAGTTACAATCTGAGTAACTCAAGTTACTTTCATATAAATTAATTGCTTTTATATTGTATTGAAAATGACACTTCAGGACCAAAACACCACTAACATTACCGTCTGTTGCTTAAAGGTAAATCAAATATTATGAGGGAATGTGTGTGACATCACATTTCCACAAATGAACCAGGATTAACAAGATTAGTGTTGTATGTCTTAACAAATGTGTGATTACCTCAAAGTAACTCACAGTAGTGTAACTAAGTTGCGTTTTTGAGACAGTAATATTGTATACAAATGTATTACATTTTTCTCCCTGTAACTAGTCATATATAATGTATTACAGTTTTAGAGTAACTTACCCAACACTACCTACACAGATTAGAAAATGTTCAGATTGAGCAAAAAGTTCAAAAGTGACACAAAGCCATTGTCCAACATTAAAAACAACCAACGTCTGTTGAGTTTCCTAAAGAGAGGCGGGGCTTATCGGTTCTGCAGTTTGAACAGGAAGTCAGTGGATCTGTTTGGATCAAAAGCAAAAGTCAGTTACAGATCGACTTGTGCATCGTTTTATTTCGATGGTATAAGAAACTGGATGGACTTCTTTATAGAACCGTTGAACAGTGTTTCGGAGTCGTCTGAGGCGCTTCCTCAGATTTCACTATGTTCCAGGAAGTAGTCTTGTTATTGTTGTTACTGTAGCCATGTTTACTTCTGCTCTGGTTTTGTGGTGTGGTGTTAATAGTCCAAACTCTTCCCAGTTAAAAGACAACCAAAAGGGCGTACTATACTTCAGAAACACTGCACAGACGTTTCGATCTAATGAGGTACTATAAAAATCACTTGTTTGAGGACGGCTTGTTTGTTTATTTGTATTTTTTATTTCTCATCCCTCTGTCCTCATTTGAACCTGCCCCAGATCCTCCTCATTCATATGTATGTTTTTGCTGCACAAGATGCCTGAATATTTTTTATTTAAAAGTAGAATATTTTCTATTTTGTGATATCAAAGGCATTTTCTCTGCAGTTTTAGATTTTATTTTTTTTATTTATTTTTTTTGAATGTTTGGGTCAGATGAAAATGCTGTTGAACTCTGATTGTAACCAGAGAATGCTTCGTTTCCATGTCGACCATGTATACAGGCTGAGAAAAGACTTTACTTTTCTCTCACAAGGATTGGACTGAACACATGGGACCAGGGCTGAACAGTCAAAAGAGCCATATTTGTACAATTCAAACCAAATCACAGTGAGAAAGCGTCGCAGCTGTAGTTAGTCTAAGAAATTGTTTAGACAGTTTAGTGAATTTACTCAATATTTTGCTAAATTAAACATTGAAAACATTGTGTAAATTCACAAATGTTTTGATGGCGAGACAAAACAGTTTGTTCATTCAGCACTTCTTTTTTTTGCGTTTTTGAAAAGAGACTTGAAATCCAGATACGGCCAAGTGATGAAATAACCAGTGTTCTGCCTTTGGTAATGTTTAAAAGCTAAGTTAAAAAGCAAAGCAGGTTTTACAGCACCCTCTAGTGGTCACGGAGTGACATTTTGTTTTTTTTTAAAAAGCATGTGAATATTCAAAATGGCGGAGCGCAAAGTCAAGTCGCTCGTGTGTTACGCTGTTCTTTCTCTTTAAACACGATTGTTGCCTTGGACAACATTTGTCCGTAAGTATTTAAGTGTGAAGATATAATTTTAGTTTTTATTTAGGGCAACACATGTATATTTTTGTGGTATTTAAACCAGCTCAGAGTGTAATTGCTATTGTTAGCCTAAAATTAGCATCATTAGCACATTTTGTCGGAGATTGTACAGAAGCTAATGTCACATTTGTTTTGTATTGTTTTAGTTTTACGGTTGGTCAAAAGTGGACAATAGCTGTATGCTATTCTTCAATAAATCAGCAAAAAGTCAACAAGTCTGTTTTATTGGAGCGCCGTTAACTCGCAGTCTAGCCTTGCAAAGACAGTAGCCTGGGGCGAGGACAGCACAACCAGTTTACACTAAACCAGTGATTTTTAACCACCGTGCCAGAAAACACGAGTGTTTCTTGAGAAACTGCCAGACGACCTTAAAAAATATAATTTGTTTTAAATATTTAATTTTATGAAATCAGATTCAGCAAATAATTTTTAATTTTGGTGTGTCCAGAATACCCTTCTGACTAAAAATGAAAACCAAATAATCACAATTTTCAAATTAAAACGTTAACAACAATAAATCATTTTGTTTTCTGTGTGACATAAAAAATTCAGAGAAAAAAAAGCGTGCCTTGATTAAAAAAAGGTTGGAAAATACTGCTTATTTAAAACAAACACATACTAGAATAATCATGAATATTCTTTGTCTGGTTCCTCAATCAAAATTGAATCAGAAAGAGCCAGTGATGTCTTTAATGAGCCGTAGGAGCTGGGGGAAAAAAATAAGTCAAGGTGTGCTGATATTAAAGGTGCATGGCGTAAGTTGCAAAGGTTTTGAACAAGGGCGCCATCTTTGGCGTTTTGTGGCACTGCACCCTCCCTACTATCAGCAGCTGAAGACGTATTTTACGCTTAAAAGATTCTTTGACACATCGTTATTTTCTGCTAAATGTTTTCTGACTTAAGAAGACAAAGGCTTTTGTATGAAAAAGTAGATGCTGGCTATTTTATGTTCTTTTTGACTGACTGATCAGTTTACAAACTCCAAAAGTTACACTTTTTTGAGAGTTTGAGGAAAAGCTTTGTTTTAGTGTGAGAGAAAATTGTAAACACGCTTTTTACAGGACTCATTTGTCATAAACTAAATGCTCAATGGCAATTTATTACTCTAATAAAACATAAACCTTACCAAGACAAAGAGCTAAGCGCTAAGCTACTAAATCTGTGTCTAAATGTGCGATGTACTTGGACAGGCCTGAGAGTCTTACCTTCTAATGAAAATAATCGCCAGATGAACGTCTTATTGATCTCCAGCACAGTTCCTCTTTCTCAAAAACATGTCCAAGTCCTCCTCGGTCTGCAGTCGGCTCATGCCATGCCGTTACGGTGGGCTAGTTGTTTTGAATTCTTCCGTGTGTTACGGGGGTTCGGAAGCTAGATGGCAGTATTTACCAATGATTATTTATTTTCTTTTTCATTAAACAGCCTTTACAACAGCCGTCCATTGTATAAAACCGAGAGCTTTTGCTAAATAAATAGAAATAATGACGATAATCCAGTGAAGGAGGACGAGCGCGGGAAAATGCGACCCGCGCCACTCACATTTATGAGCCTGTCTGCGCTCACAGAGGCAAACTCGGTAAGTTTACAAAACGTCATGGCGCATATCCAGGCAAGTGCCAATGGACGGTAATTTGATATATCGTAATATTGAACATTTCAACTTACGCAATGCACCTTTAAAGGAGGAATATTATTGTTATTATAATTTTTTTTCTCTCTCCCTCAATCCACTCAAATAAAGTGTAACAAAATTCTCAAAAAAGAAGAAAAAAGATGGTTAGAATAATAATAATGACATAAATAATACATTAAATAATCACCTAAGATGACAGTGATGGTAATAATAACAACAATAACATTAAGAATTTATAATACCCTCTCTACACAGCCATCGTTACTTGTACTTGTTCACTGATGAATATTGTTAATCTGCTTTTTCTTTTTCTTTGGGTGACACGGTGGCGCAGAGGTTAGCGCTCTGGCCTCATAGCAAGAAGGTTCTGGGTTCAACTCAGTCGAACCAGGCTCTTTCTATGTGGAGTTTTTATGTTCTCCCCGTGTCTGCGTAGGTTTCCTCCGGGTGCTCCAGTTTCCTCCTACAACTAAAAACATGTCCATTAATGCCTCCCCTGACCCTTCCCCCAGGGCTCCCCTGCAAAAGAGATTCTGTATCTCAGTGGGACTTCCCTGGTTAAAGGTTGTATGGAGGATTTTTCAAATCCAACAGCTGTTTGCTGTTTTTCAAACGATGCACATGTGTTTCTCCTCCCAGGGCCACGCCCCTCACTGCTAACTGGGCCAATGAGTAACTTAGGAACACTGAGGGTTTGCTTGACAGGTCAACAGGCCAATAGATAACGAAGTACCTCGTTATCTATTGGTCAACGTTTTACTGGCCTTATTATGTCCACAGATTATACATTTTTATAATTCTTTTTTTGTTTAGCATAAGTACAAGGCTGTTACAAATCTATGCAACTGTTTTTGACCAAGACTGACAACAAACAATTTTTGAAAATCCTCCATACAACCTTTAAATAAAGGTCAATTAAAATTAAATTAAATTTATTTATTTATTTATTTATTTATTTATTTATTTATTTATTTATTTATTTATTTATTTATTTATTTATTTATTTATTTATTCTTTTTGCTGTTTTGTGTTTTCTTATTTTACAGCCAGTTTTGTTGACCACCCAAACAGTTCTTTCAAACACACTTACTAACATACAGTATGCACCACACACAGTTTTTGTTTTTTTTTGTATGTTTTAGGCGAGTCTAAATGTTACGAATGTTGATTGTAAATTATGTCGCAACTATTAACAAAGCCGCTGAATCCAGGATGTGTTTTATGTTACGTTTATGTTTTATGAGCAGTTTCAACACCCACGTTTTAGTTGAACTGTATCTGAGTTGTTTTGTCAGAGAGTTGTCTGTATCTGAAAGAAAAGAAAGCTTCGATTCCACGGTCGACATGGAAACAAAGCTTTCTCTTACAGCATTTTCATCGGAACCAAACATTCAATAAAAATAGAAAAAAAAAATGTTAAACTGTGGAAAAAATGCATTTGATGACACGAAATAGTAAAAACAACTTCAGATGGGCAAAACAAATCAAACAAACCGAAAATATTGTACTTTTAAATCAAAAAAAATATTCAGGCATCTTGTGCAGCAAAAACATACATATGAATGAGGAGGGTCTGGGGCAGTTCAAATGAGGACAGAGGGATGAGAAATAAAAAAAATAATAAAAAATAAACAACAAATGCTAACCCCTTGTGGCAAAAAAAACAAGAATTACAGTATGTACTTGACCTTTGGCCTCGGGAGAGTTCCATGGTGTCACTTCAACTCAGGGGTGTCGAACTGGGGGGTAAATGGTGCTAGTTTCCCCAGGCCCATGACAGGAAAGGGCCCCAAAAGCATTTTGTTTGTGAGATACATTGTTCCTCTAAATGTAATTATTTGTGATATCAGAGAGCTCCATCTCTCCTATAAAACATGGCCACAGACTAAAAAAAGTGGAATATTAATTGGCTAAAATTTTAACAAATACAGTAGCTGCAAATATAATATTATGAGCAAAAGTTTGCAGTTTTCATTGAACAAATAGCCAGTGTTTGGCACAAATGATCACTTATAAATATGCATATTTACTTGAATATTGTCACAACTTCAACATTATAAAAGATCCAAAATGTCACAAGGATGTCTAAGTGTGATTCTGGCATCATTTAGACAAGTTAGCTTAAAACAAGTTAGCTAAAATGTAAAAGAGAAAGATTAAATCACATTTTATTTTTTTTCACGTCTTATTTGAGAGAAGCAGTGCTTCCAACTCAATGGTTTTGACACAAAAACACATGTCTTGTTTTTTTTAGGCGTTTATGGCAATAAAAATCTTGAAAGGTAGCATTAAAAAGCATTTATTTTATATTATATTTATGTGTGGATTGTAGAAATGAAATCAATTGGCTGTATATGAATATTCTTGAAAGAAATCAAACCCAAATGAATAGAAAAATGATGAGAGACAACCAAATAATTAAAACACAAGATCATGTATTAGGGGCCCATCACCAAGTTTGTACCTGGGCCCAGAATTTGGTGCTACGCCTCTGCTTCAACTCCTCCCATGGGCCGGGCCAAAGCTCAGAACAGTTTTTCAGATTTCCTCCATCTGGATCCAGACCTTCGCTGTGTCCGAATGTCCACACTCGTTCCCTATCCACTCAATTACTATATAGCCCTGCCCTGTTCAGTGGACTGGTCAGCGCACTCATTCATCTGGTCTTTTGGACAGAGAGCACACTACTTTCAGCTGACCGCAGGTCACGTGCTTCTCCCCCTTGTTAATGTAACGGTCAGATAAAAATGAACTTTTGTAATAAATACTGGTCTAGTCCGTCTGACACGAGCATATTTATGGACTACTAATCATAATACAAGTCTGGTTTAACTTAGACAATACATTTAACCACAAACAGACTGGATAATTCCTCTTTTACAGCCCAAACTAAGGTAAGGAGCTAACATTAGCATCTTCACGGCTTCAGTTCTGAGTGTTTTGTTTCTTCTCCTGCTCAACAGTGAGTTTAAGCGGCTCCTTAACGTCTTTACTTCAGTCGTGTTGTTTACAGTTAAAGACCTGACGTCGTCCACGCTGTTTTTTTCAATTCTCGCAATGAATTGTGGTATGGTATGGTACGGTATGCATTTATTTGTACAGGGACAGCGCACAACAATACATTATCCAAGACAAAAGTCATAGGAGAGATGCTGGTGCCAGGTTATAGCATGAATGCTATAACTACACCTGTAGTCCCTGAGCAGGTTGGTTTAAATAATGAAAAATACAGATTAGATGTATATATATGGTCCATATTGATCGTTCTAGTGCCATCGATGCGCACTACTTTTCCAGATGCATTGTGGGACATTTTGAGTGCACTACTTTTTGACCTGCTGGACATTCGGACACCACTGCATAATGGCGTGACCCCTGAATAGTGACCTATATACTAGTTAGGGTGCACATTCGGACACAGCCTTGATTTGTGTCAGAAATGTTCTAATAACAGTTTGTTGACTGTTTCTCTCAGTTCCTTTCACTCTCAGCTTCACTACCACAATCTTCACCCCCACCACCAGCACCACCCCCACCAGCACCAGCAGCCCTCCTCTTCTGCACCCACCGTCCTGGCCGTCCCGGACTACCCCGTGTCCGAGGGGCGTGGTGGTGCTGAGGTGCGAGGTGGAGAACAGCCGGGCCCCGAGCGTGACGTCGTGGAGGTGGGAGCACTTCGACCCGCAGCAGGAGGTCTGGAAACAGAACGCTAACGGTGTGGAGCTGAAGCTGAGCCGTCCCGAAGAGAGCGGACGATACAGATGTACAGCCAAGACCAGCTGGAGCCAGTTCACTTCTAATGGTACCTCTGTGCTCATCGTGGGCACGCGCATGAACGGTGAGCGTGTTCAGAGCGCATGAATGTGAGCGTGTTCAGAGCGCATGAATGTGAGCGTGTTCAGAGCGCATGAACGGTGAGCGTGTTCAGAGCGCATGAACGGTGAGCGTGTTCAGAGCGCATGAACGGTGAGTGTGTTCAGAACGCATGAACGGTGAGCATCTTCAGAGCGCATGAACGGTGAGTGTGTTTAGAGCGCATGAATGTGAGTGTGTTCAGAGCGCATGAACGTGAGCGTGTTCAGAACGCATGAACGTAAGCGTGTTTAGAGCGCATGAACGGTGAGCGTGTTCAGAGCGCATGAACGGTGAGCATGTTCAGAGGCGCATGACGGTGAGCGTGCTCAGTACGCATGAATGGTGAGCGTGTTCAGAGCGCATGAACGGTGAGTGTGTTCAGAGCGCATGAACGGTGGAGTGTGTTTAGAGCGCATGAACGGTGAGCGTGTTCAGAGCGCATGAACGGTGAGCGTGTTCAGAACGCATGAATGGTGAGCATGTTCAGAGCGCATGAACGGTAAGCGTGTTTAGAGCGCATGAACGGTGAGCGTGTTCAGAGCGCATGAACGGTGAGCATGTTCAGAGCGCATGAACGGTGAGTGTGTTCATAGCGTATGAACAGTGGGTGTGTTCAGAGCGCATGAACGGTAAGCGTGTTTAGGCGCATGAACGTGAGCGTGTTCAGAGCGCAATGAACGGTGAGCGTGCTCAGTACGCATGAATGGTGAGCGTGTTCAGAGCGCATGAACGGTGAGTGTGTTCAGAGCGCATGAACGGTGAGCGTGTTCTGAGCGCATGAACGGTGAGCGTGTTCAGAGCGCATGAACGGTGAGTGTGTTTCATAGCGTATGAACAGTGGGCGTGTTCAGAGCGCAATGAGCGGTGAGTGTGTTCAGAGCGCATGAACGGTGAGTGTGTTCATAGCGTATGAACAGTGGGCGTGTTCAGAGCGCATAGCGGTGAGTGTGTTCAGAGCGCATGAGCGGTGAGTGTGTTCAGAGCGCATGAACGTGAGCGTGTTCAGAGCCGAGTGTGTTCAGAGTCGAGTGTGTTCAGAGCGCATGAGCGGTGAGCGTGTTCTGAGCGCATGAACGGTGTGTGTGTTCAGAGGGTCTAGAGTGAGGAGGGCTCTGAGAGTGATAAGTTTGATACATGTGTCTGATCATTCACAGCGGAGAGCATGAGGTGAGAAAGCAGAGGAAAGAGCAGAGAGGAGAGAGAGAGAAGGAAGAGCAGAGGAGAGAGAGAGAAAGGGAAGAGCAGAGGAAAGAGCAGAGATGAGAGGAGAGGAGAGAAGGAAGAACAGAGGAAAGAGCAGAGAGGACAGAGAGAGAAAGGAAGAGCAGAGGAAAGAGGGAACGGAAGAGCAGAGGAAAGAGCAGAGAGGAGAGAGAGAGAAAGGGAAGAGCAGAGAGGAGAGAGAGAAAGGGAAGAGCAGAGGAAAGAGCAGAGATGAGAGGAGAGAGAAAGGGAAGAACAGAGGAAAGAGCAGAGAGGACAGAGAGAGAGAAAGGGAAGAGCAGAGGAAAGAGGGTACGGGAAGAGCAGAGGAAAGAGCAGAGAGGAGAGAGAGAGAAAGGGAAGAGCAGAAAGGAGAGAGAGAGCAGAGAGGAGAGAGAGATAGAGAGAGAGAGAGAAAGGGATAAGCAAAGGAAGAGCGGAGAGGAGAGAGAGGGAAGCAGAGGAGAGGGGAGAGAAAGGGAGGAGCAGAGAGAGAGAGAAAGAGAAGAGCAGAGGAGAGAGCAGGCCTGGGGCACCAAATTGAAAGTGAAGATTTGTATGTGACCGAAGCTCAATGTTCTCTCATGTCAGTGTGATGAATTTTTATGATTATTATGCTGTCAATAATGCAGTGCCACTTATACGAGTACCAGTGTATCAGCTCTATGGGAGAACCAGTGTGTATCAGCTCTATGGGAGTACCAGTGTGTATCAGCTCTATGGAGTACCAGTGTGTATCAGCTCTATGGGAGTACCAGTGTGCATCAGCTCTATGGGAGTACCAGTGTGTATCAGCCTCTATGGGAGTACCAGTGTGCATCAGCTCTATGGGAGTACCAGTGTGTATCAGCTCTATGGGAGTACCAGTGTGCATCAGCTCTATGGGAGTACCAGTGTGTATCAGCTCTATGGGAGTACCAGTGTATCAGCTCTATGGGAAGTATCAGTGTATCAGCTCTATGGAGTACCAGTGTGTATCAGCTCTATGGGAGTACCAGTGTGTATCAGCTCTATGGGAGTACCAGTGTGTATCAGCTCTATGGGAGAACAGTGTATCAGCTCTATGGGAGTACCAGTGTGTATCAGCTCTATTGGGAGTATCATGTGTATCAGCTCTATGGGAGTATCAGTGTATCAGCTCTATGGGAGTACCAGTGTGCATCAGCTCTATGGGAGTACCAGTGTGTATCAGCTCTATGGGAGTACCAGTGTGTATCAGCTCTATGGGAGTACCAGTGTGTATCAGCTCTATGGAGTATCAGTGTATCAGCTCTATGGAGTACCAATGTATCAGCTCTATGGGAGTACCAGTGTGTATCAGCTCTATGGGAGTACCAGTGTTATCAGCTCTATGGGAGTATCAGTGTGTATCAGCTCTATGGAGTACCATGTTCACTCTATGGGAGTACCAGTGTGTATCAGCTCTATGGAGTACCAGTGTGTATCAGCTCATGGTACAGGTATCAGCTCTATGGAGTACCAGTGTGTATCAGCTCTATGGAGTACCAGTGTGTATCAGCTCTATGGAAGTACCAGTGTTATCAGCTCTATGGGAGTACCAGTGTGTATCAGCTCTATGAGAGTACCAGTGTATCAGCTCTATGGAGTATCAGTGTATCAGCTCTATGGAAGTACAGTGTATCAGCTCTATGGGAGTACCAGTGTGTATCAGCTCTATGGGAGCACCAGTGTATCAGCTCTATGGGAGTATCAGTGTATTAGCTCTAGGGGAGTACCAGTGTCTATCAGCTCTATGGGAGTATCAGTGTATCAGCTCTATGGGAGTACCAGTGCATCAGCTCTATGGGAGAATCAGTGTGTCAGCTCTATGGGATTACAGTGTAGCTCTATGGGAGAACCAGTGCAGCTCTATGGGAGAATCAGTGTGTCAGCTCTATGAGATTACAGTGCAGCTCTATGGGATTACAGTGCAGCTCTATGGGAGAATCAGTGTGTCAGCTCTATGGAGTACCAGTGCAGCTCTATGGGAGTACCAGTGCAGCTTTATGGGAGAATCAGTGTGTCACTCTATGAGATTACAGTGCAGCTCTATGGAGTACTAGTGCAGCTCTATGGGAGTACCAGTGCAGCTTATGGGAGAATCAGTGTGTCAGCTCTATGGGATTACAGTGCAGCTCTATGGGAGTACTAGTGCAGCTCTATGGAGTACTAGTGCAGCTCTATGGGAGTACCAGTGCAGCTTTATGGGAGAATCAGTGTGTCAGCTCTATGGGATTACAGTGCAGCCCTATGGGAGTACTAGTGCAGCTCTATGGGAGTACTAGTGCAGCTCTATGGAGAACCAAACTCTGCCTCTGTTCCTCTGCAGCGGTGGATGACCTGGGAGTGGCTGGCTTTGCCGTGTCGGTTTTGGCCGTGATCCTGATCCTGGTGCTTTTGTTGTGTTTGTTCTGCCAAAGGCCCAGCACCGCAGCCTCACCGAACACAAACCCCTCCACAGGTAAACCACTCGGACTTTCAACTGGGGAAAACCACTATCACGTTGATAGATTGAACTAACTAACTTTGTCTGGTTTAAATGTAGTTTAAATGTAGTTAGGTTTAAACGTTTATCATTCTCAGCATTTCTTGATCAATTCTTGTGAACAGTATTTATTCCGAATGTCCTAAAACTACAAAATACTTGTTTTTTTGTAGGGTTTCATCCACACCCAAAGCCACGTGAGTCTGCTCTCCACTCAATTCTACCTCGTTATGATTCGATCTGCTTAAGTGGAATCTTTGATCTTCACAGAGAAATTGCGCCCCCTGATGACTCTGATGTGTACATGAACTACAGAAGCTCAAACCCGAGCTACGCAGACCTGGACCGAGACCACCACCGACGACGGCCTCTACTCCAGCTTCCCCTGAAGACTCACGCAACATGGCTCTTCAGAAAACATCAAATACATCTGCTTTTCCCCGACGGCCGTATTCAGATTGAGAAGGAGAGGGCGCCGTGCTTGGAACTGCTTGGATTTAGAATTTGAATCTGCATTATGTTATTTTAACTAAATAAGATATAATCGCTTACATACTAAAAAAATTCACTGGTTTCTGAAAATGACATTTAAAATCCTAGAAATAAGCAATTTTGGCTCGTTTGGAGATTCATTTGTGCAATACACTGGTCCCTGGTTTATCGCGGGGTTAGGTTCTAAAAATAACCCGTGAAAGGCGAAACCCGTGAAGTAGTCTTCATTTTTTACCAGTAATTTCAGTTGATAACCTGCCTGGTTCTGATGTTTAGTGTCTTTTGTACAGGTAATAATGAGCTGAACACATGATTCACCGCCACATTCAACAGCGCGAGTCGTTTATGTGACGTTTAAAGAGGGACGGTGCTGTGTGTGTTCTCCTGCTCTGCTTTTGACACGTTGTCCGTCCCGCTGCGCTCCACAGCCGACCGCAGAGCCACGGATCACACGGGCTCCAGAGTCGACACCAAACACATCTGGACTCTAGTGAAGTCACAACACGCTCTTCAAACACATCTCTGAACTACACAAATGACGTTCCAGCGTGAACAAACGTATCATGGTAACTACGAGCTCAAAGAGTCTTCTCCTCACCTGGAGAAACGTCCGAGCGTCAGGTCAGCTTCCCCTGCATGATCCAAACTGTCTAGAGTTTTCTAAAAGAGCTTCTGTGCTGTTGTCTGTGAATGCTGCGATGTCACACGATCCCTAAACAGTGAGTTTGAGAGAAAAGCAGCTTACAGCCACGTCTATAGGACCTAAGCACTGTAAAACAAAAAAAGCAAAATTGCACACAAAAAAAATCCGCGAAACAGCGAAGCTGCGTTAAGTGAACCGCGATAGAGCGAGGACCACTGTATCCCTAGAATATTGGGTATGTTATTTTGCTTAAGTTAGCTCTTTTTGGTGTTTCTGTTCTACGGTGTCTCTGACACTGGGAAAAGCATCAAACGCTACACGTTTTCATAGCGTCTTATGACAGGTGTTTTGGTTGAAGGGGACATTTTCATTGGGTGTAACGTTTAAAGGTGCACTGTGTAAGTTTCTGGAGGTGACATGTCATTTACACAATTCAGTGGAATTAGAAAGTTAAAACCAGACTTTGGAACATTCTGAATGGAATAAATACATTTTATGCCATAATATGTAAAAAGTCTGCTAAAGCAGCCACTTTTCTATGGAAACAGACGTGTTCGGGCCCCTCTCCAAGCCAAATAAGTGTCTATTTTGTGGCAATACAAGCCCAATCAAAGTAAAAACACAACATTTTATTGTTTATTTAGTGTAACAAGGACATCTAAATGACAAAAACATGCTTTTATTCAAGTTTATTTTTGGGTCAAAAGTCACACAGTGCACCTTTAGTTTAGTTTAGGTCTGAAATTGTCAAAATGTTTAATGCTGGTGCTTGGGTTAAGATTAGGATTTTGTTAATATTCACAAAAAGAAAACATCGTTACAAACGCCATAGAAATGAACTGGGACTGCGACGCTTGTCATATTTATTCAAAAAAAAATCCGGCTTATCATATTGACCTGTCCTGGTGCAAACCATACGCAGAAAGAGCTGCCGCCGATTGACCAAGCTGTAACAACAGGTCGAGCCAGAGCTGCTGTCTGTGAAATACTGTGTAAAAACAACAGTTCTGCAGCTGAATGTACATTTGTGAATGAAACTCGACCCATAAAAAAAAAAAAAAAATTAAAACATGAAAGTTACATTCAGGTAAAAACACAGAGAAAAACACTGTCCCAAGCTTCAGGAGACAGACCGGTTCAGACCTGATCCAAACAGCTGCTCCCAGTCTGTTTTGTAGCTTTTATCAAAGAAGTTTCCCCAGCTAACCAGATGGACAGTGAGACACGAGAAGTAGAGTGATAATCCTTTCTGTGAGATAAGGTTGACTGGACACAAGGGCCTCAGGGATCTGAAGGGGGGGTCTGGAGGTCCTACCCCAGAAAATCTAAATACAACAAATCACACTTACAATCATTTAGTGCATTTTGAGGTTGTCCAAGCACGTTGTGGAAAAGCTGGTAATTATTGTCAACATTTACTTAAAAAAATGAAAACTACTGTGTGTTGCTTTTAATGATCTGATTTATTGACTCATTGAATCTGAAAAGTCTCGGCAGCAGAACGAGCCTGAAGACGTCGTGTTCCAAAGCACAGAGCTGACCCTTCTGCCTACACAATAAAAACTATTAGTTCTACAGTTCACACAACTCAGTTTATAATAGTAATAATTCTCCTTGGATTTAAAGTCTGTTTGGATTGTTTGACTTTAGAAGGTCCGTTCTGATAAGAGTGACAAAGACACTTTAAACTATGATTTTAACACTATTTCAAAAAGGATTCTTGTTCTTCAGTTAAACAGTAAACATTTTAAAGTTGGGGTGAATTAGTTATAAAGAATTGAGTTTTCATGAGGAGCAAAAGAAGGCTTGATTGCTGAGATTGGTGGTCCTCTCAGTTTCACTTTGTGGTTTGCAAAAAGAAGTTTATGAGCACAATTGACCTTTCGCCGAGCCCGCCCAAATGGCCATTGTCCAATCAACATCGTAGCAACGTTGTATGTAAATAGGCCTTTGAGCAAGATGTGAAGCGATGTGTCTACGGTTTATGTAATCGGACAGCCGATACCCCGAAATATTGATCGGAGTAGTTATGTTCTTTCCATTCCGAAGCTGAAACAACTGGAGCGGTGCTACAATGGATTAAACAGACGGGCTCCTCAGCTAAATGTGGAACAAATGTCTGCTCAAAGTTAAAACTAATGTTTAACTATAGGTGTAGGCTTACTGTGTTGTTAGATCTAGAGGCAAAAACACAAACTAGACCCAAGTTATACCACGATGAGGATATAACTGCAGAAGTTACGCTCTAAGCTGCTAAGTTTAGCGAGCCTCTTAGCTTTAGCCTGCGCTAGTAGGTTTAGCTCGCTAACACACCCTCGTAAATGAAAAATGTACTTGTAATAGAAAAAATAGACCTTAACATATGAAAGTGAACTTACCCGGCAGTGCAAGAGCAGGACAAAATCATGGTTTTCTCTGATTTAGCTTGAGACCAGTAGCATTAGCCTCCATAGGAGTTATGTCTCCTCCGTTGCGTATTTTAATCTTTGAATAAATCCCTCCGCTGCAGAGTGCAATCCCTTTTGCCTCGATCTAGAGGATATCGTGGAAAAATTGCTTTAAAGGTGCATTGCGTAAGTTAAAATGTTCAATATTACGATATATCAAATTACCGTCTATTGGCACTTGCCTGGATGTGCGCCATGACGTTTTGTAAACTTACCGAGTTTGCCTCTGTGAGCGCAGACAGGCTCATAAATGTGAGTGGTGCGGGTCGCATTTTCCCGCGCTGGTCCTCCTTCACTGGATTATTGTCATTTCTATTTATTTAGCAAAAGCTCTCGGTTTTATACAATGGACCACTGTTGTAAAGGCTGTTTAATGAAAAAGAAAATAAATAATCATTGGTAAATACTGCCATCTAGCTCCCGAACCCCCGTAACACACGAAAGAATTCAAAACAACTAGCCCACCGTAACAGCATGAGGCGGATTGACAGAGCCGAGGAGCACTTGGACATGTTTTTGAGAAAGAGGAATTGTGCTGGAGATCAATAAGACGCACATCTGGCAATTATTTTCATTAGAAGGTAAGACTCTCAGGCCTGTCAAAGTACATCGCACATTTAGACACAGATTTAGTAGCTTAGCGCTTAGCTGTTTGTCTTGGTAAGGTTTATGCTTTATTAGAGTAATAAATTGCCATTGAGCATTTAGTTTATGACAAATGAGGCCTGTAAAAAGCTTGTTTACAATTTTCTCTCACACTAAAACAAAGCTTTTCCTCAAGCTCTCAATAATCTTTTCTTGTGTAACTTTTGGAGTTTGTAAACTGATCAGTCAGTCAAAAAGAACATAAAATAGCCAGCATTTACTTTTTCATACAAAAGTCTCTGTGTTCTTAAGTCAGAAAACATTTAGCAGAAAATAACGATGTGTGAAAAGAATCTTTTAAGCGTAAATTACGTCTTCAGCTGCTGATAGTAGGGAGGGTGCAGTGCCACAAAACGCCAAAGATGGCGCCCTTGTTCAAAACCTTTGCAACTTACGCCATGCTCCTTTAAAAAAGTCACTAACGCAAACAGGTGTACTTCTTTCTGTCATTGAAGTCTATGGCACGCTGTCATATTTGACGGGCGTACTCATTTTTGCAACCAAAAGGAAGTTGTGTGGTTTAAAACCTAAATCATGATTGCGGTGTGAAAATCAGCCACACCTTTAATTGATCTTTGGCCGAGCCCCGCCCCCCTTAGTTACTGTTGCTATGCCCGTCAAATATGACAGCGTACCATAGACTTCAATGACAGAACGAAGTAGTCCTGTTTACGTTAGTGACTTTTTTAAAGCAATTTTTCCGCGATATCCTCTAGATCGAGGCAAAAGGGATTCACTCTGCAGCGGAGGGATTTATTCAAAACATTAAAATACACAACAGAGGGACATAACTCCTATGGAGGCTAATGCTACTGGTCTCAAGCTACATCAGAGAAAACCATGATTTTGTCTTGCTCTTGCACTGCCGGGTAAGTTCACTTTCATATATTAAGGTCTATTTTTCTCTATTGCAAGAATATTGTTCATTTACGAGGTATGTTAGCGAGCTAAATATACTAGGCTGGCTAAAGCTAAGAGGCTCGCTAAACTTAGCAGCTTAGAGCGTAACTTCTGCAGTTATATCCTCATCGTGGTATAACTTTGATCTAGTTTGTGTTTTTGCCTCTAGATCTAACAACACAGTAAGTCCGTAGCTATAGTTAAGCATTAGTTTTACCTTTGAGCAGACATTTGTTCGATATATTTAGCTGGTAGAGGAGCCGCCTCAAGCCGCCCGCTCTGTTTAATTCATTGTAGGCACCGCTCCAGTTGTTTTTGGTTTTAGAAATGGAAAGAACGCAACTCCTCCAGTCAATATTTCGGGGTATCTGCGGTCCGGTTTACATAAACCGTAGGTGCATCGCTTCACCATCTTGCTTGGAGCTCAAGATTTGACGGACCTTATTTACAGAAAGGCACAAAACAAATCACCTTTAAAGAATCATCTTTTTTCTGAGTCAGGCCTTTCCCACGACGGGGATTTAGTTAGCACTTCAACCTCTGTTTGAGGAGAGAGAGAAATAAACAAACTAACTTTGCCTCGACATGCTAAAGTGGGGCATGAAGCAGAGAGATCAAAATGAAGTGACTCCTTCAAAGTCCTGCATTCAACAAAACTCACTCTACGCAGAAGAACAGTTTGTGTGAGTTAGTTGTAGTTGTGATCACTTATTTACACCTAAGATGAAGATTTTCTTTTGAGAAACTTCAACTCCTCTTGTCCAGTTGGATGAAAACACTTGGCTCATTTCTCTATGAAACATACATTTTATTGTAAAACTTCAAGCTGCTTTAGATTCTGATAAGTGTGTTCAAAAGTGTTCCAACTCAAATGTGGAAAGGTGACACAGTTCTACATCTTTGAAATGAAAACAAAACAGGGTCCTCAGTTTGTTCTTAAGCCCACAGTGATTTAAGCTCAGACAGAAGAGTTAAAACTCTGTCAAACGTAATCAGGCAGGTACGTCTGATTTCTGTCAGAAAGCTTTGTGTCAGTGTGTCTGTTGTTCTCTCCTCTCCTCTGACTGATGAAGTTTTTATAGTGTGTGTGTGAGCAGAGGCGTAGCACCAAATTCTGGGCCCCAGGTACAAACTTAGTGATGGGCCCCTGATACATGATCTTGTGTTTTAATTATTTAGATCTCTCTCGTCATTTTTCTATTCATTTGGGTTTGATTTCTTTCAAGATTATTCATATACAGCCAATTGATTTAATTTCTACAATCCACACATAAATATAATATAAATAAATGCTTTTTAATGCTACCTTTCAAGATTTTTATTGCCATAAACGCATAAAAACAAGACATTTATGTGTTTTTGTGTCAAAACCACTGAGTTGGAACCGCTGCCTTCACTCAAATAGACATGAAAAAAATAAATGTGATTTAATCTTCTCTTTTACATTTTAGCTAGCTTGTTTTAAGCTAACTTGTCTAAATGATGCCAGAAAATCCTTGTGACATTTTGGATGTTTTATAATATTGAAGTTGTGACATTTATTGACAATATTCAAGTTAATATGCATATTTATAGTGATCATTTGTGCCAAACCCTGGATATTTGTTCACTGAAAACTGCAAACTCTTACTCATAATATTATAAATGTAGCTACTGTATTTGTTAAAATTTTAGCCAATTAATATTCCTCTTTTTTCAGCCATTTTCTTTAGCCAAAGTCTGTAGCCACGTTTCATAGGAGATGGAGCTCTCTGATATCACAAATAATTACATTTAGAGGAACAATGTATCTCACAAACAAAATGGTTTTGGGGGCCCTTTCCTGTCCTGGGCCCCGGGGAAACTAGCACCATTTACCCCCCCAGTCCACACCCCTGTGTGTGAGTGTTTGTGAGGCTCAGAGGGAGAGCAATGTGTGAACGGAGCTAAATACAACTCCCACTGTATTCTCATCTACATTAGAACAACAAACCAAAGTGGTGTGGTCCCAAACATGTGCCCGCTCCTCAGTAAACCCAGACCAACTGAACATGCTGCAAACGTGCTTCCTGTGATTGGCTAACGCTGAAAGAGGAAGTGCTGCGCTTCAGTTCCACCCAGAACGTGTTCCTCATTTGTGTTGAAGAATAACTGCGCTCAAAGGTGATGCGTCACGTTTGATTCAGGTCAAAGGTTATTAGCTGTGAAGGAAGAAAAGAAAACAAACACCAACAACGCCAGATCAGGAATTTCACCTGGACCATAAAATAAAAATAACTATAACATTTAAAGGCAACACAGGTTCGTTTAACATTGACACAACATTGGCACAATTCACTTCACATATTATGTCACATTAGGATGCACCGATCCAGCTTTTTCAGTTCCGATACCGATACTTTAGACTTAAGCATCGGCCGATACCCGATATCAACCGATACTTGTGTAAGGACTGAAATAGCTCTTTTATCCTTTTCAAAACATAAGACTTTTGATCATAAGTGTTTTTTATACTGAACAACTTAAGAAGAAGAGAGAGAGAAGAGAGAAGAGAGAAAGAGAGAGAGAAGAGAGAGAGAAGAGAGAGAGAGGAAGAGAGAGAAGAAAGAAGAGAGAAGAGAGAAAAGAGAGAGAAGAGAGAGAGAAAGAGAGAAGAAAGAGAGAGAAAGAGAGAGAAAGAGGAGAAGAGGAGAGAGAAAAGAGAAGAAAGAGAGCACGAGAGGAGGGAGAAAGAGAAAGAGAGAAGAAAGAGAGAGAGAGAAAGAAGACAGAGAAATAGAGAGAAGAAAGAGAGGGAGAGTAAGAGGAGAGAAAGAGAAAGAAAGAAGAGAAGACAGTAGTAGAGAGAAGAGAGAATTAGAGAGAAGAAAGAGAGAAAGAAAAGAGAAAGAGAGGAAGAGAGAAGAGAGAAGGAAGGAAGAGAAGAGAGAGAAAAGAGAAGAGAGAGAGAAAGAGAGAAGAGAAGAAAGAGAGGAGAGAAAGAGAGAGAGCGAGGAGAGAGAGAGGAAAGAGAGAAGAAAGAAAGAGAGAGAAAAGAGAGAGAGCGAGAGAAGAGAAGAAAGAGAGAGAAAGAGAAGAAAGAGAGAGAGAGAGAAAGAAGACAGAAGAAAAGAGAAAGAGAGGGAGAGCAAGAGGAGAGAGGGAAAGAAAGAAAGAAGAGAAGACAGAGTAGTAGAGAGAAGAGAGAATTAGAGAGAAGAAAGAGAGAAAGAAAAGAGAAAGACAGAGGAGAGTGAGAAAAAGAGAAAAAAGAAAGAGGAGAGAGAGAAAGAATAAAATGTCAAACATTATGAGACATTCTGGTCAACATCAGACATAAATCAGACTCATTATGTCCAATTAAACACAACTAGGATATCGGCTGAACCCATATCATGGAGCCGATACTCGATCCAGCAAAATGTCCTGGATCGGCACGATATTCGATCCCAGTATCGGATCGGTGCATCTCTATGTCCCATTTCCATCATCGTTCAGTTCGGTTGTTTCACTTTCCATTTAAGTCCTTCACATTAGTCACAATGGGCCTCATTCATGACACGTTTATGAACAAATTTGTTCTTAAGGGCTGTTACGAACATTTTTGGCATTTACAAAATTTGTTCTTAACGGGAAATGTTCGTCTGTAAGAACAAATCCTACGAACACTGAGGAGCACTCGTAAGAACAAAAAATCAGCTGTTTCAGATTTTTATTTCTTTTATAATTCAGTCAAAAAATGTAATTCCTACATGATTGTAGGTTATGTAAATTATTGTATATAAAATAGTTTTAGAAACAAAAAAAAATCAGTTAGGCATAAAAACGACTCCTTTAATAAACCTGCAGCAGCAGTCTGTCCCAGTCTCAGAGCCTCTGTGATCTGACCCCCACAGGACTCAGGACCCTGTGCCCCCCCAGGACCAGAGCCAGAGAGTGCACTGTATTTAGTTCTATGAGGCACATCTGTCTTTCTCTTGACTTCTCTCTTTATTCTGCTTTGATCATTCTCTTCAATCTTTTCACTTCCAGCTCTTTTTTTTTCACCTCTTTTAAAAATGGTAAATGGTCTATTTATATAGTGCTTTTCTACCTTTCCAGGCACTCAAAGCGCTTTACAATCTAGCATCCACTCACCCAGTGTACGCAGACACTGAGGCAGTGTGGGTTAAGTGTCTTGCCCAAGGACACAACGACAATCTACTCCTTTCGTCCCACTGTGGCACCTGGTGTTCTAACGATCTCCCATCCAAGTACTAACCAGGCCCTTTCTTGCTTAGCTTCTGAGATCTGACGGGATCAGGCTTTGACAAGCAGGTATGAACTGTTAACAAAACTCCTTACAATCCTCCAGTTTTAGCTCAAATCTTTTACACTTTCTCTTAAACTTTGTTTTTAAACTATCAGCTTACCTATTTTATCATTTTCAGCCAAAGTCAAGTCTTTTTTCTGCTCATCTTTGATGTTCAGTCATCAGTACTAATAATTCTGCACAGCCAAAAATGGACATTGTTGCTAAAATACTAGTAAGTTGTATCAAATGCTCAGTTCTTACAGTCAAAACAGGTTCAATCTCATCCAGAAACACTCTCGACTATTCAAAAGGTCAAACAACATAAAGCTGAAGGTACCTGATAATCCTGCACACACTGCATGTTTGTAGCGTCTGCTAGTGGGAGTGAAGGGCTCTTTAGCTGAAGTGTTTGCAGACTTGTGCTGGAGCGTTGTGCAGACTGTGGACTGACAGCTGATTGGACCAGGTGAAGCTCTCCTGTGACAGACTTGAACATTCAGCTCTTATTCATTGCTCTGGTCAAATGTGAGTCCGAGATGTGTGAGAGAAACAGGAGTGTCCAGGCAGTTTTGTTCCGATCCGAGGTCGTCTGGCTGTTCTCGGTAGTGTCCATGTTTTTTCCACAGTTGTCTTTTCTCTTCAGAGTCACACACACGATCCAGGTCTAGGTTTGTGCTGTTTGTGTGTGGCAGCAGCTCCTCACACACCACACACACACACACATGTCCTTCACACCAGAGACGCACTGTGAGTCTCCCATCCAGCCACTGCTCAGACCCAACCTTCGACTAAACTTGAAGGTACAGTAAGAAGGGTTAGGGTTGTGCCAAGTTCTGTTTGGATCTTACGGAAGTCCAGTGCTGCCAGTGTGGAGTAAACATTTTTTCCAGCTTTTCTCGTTATAACGACTTTATATTTACGTTCAAACGACAATATTCTCGTTATTAAGACATTTTATTTACGTTCAAACGACTTTTTTTTACGTTCAAACGAGAATATAATGTCGTTATAACGACTTTTTATTTACGTTAAAACGAAAATCTATTCTCGTTCGAACGACTTTTTTTATGATAAACAGACTGCTCCTCCCATGATGCGCCACAAGCTGGATGGCTCAGAGCCATGTACTACGAAGCTAGATTTGGGGTTTAGCGAGGTCAGTTCTGGGTTAAACCTGGTCTGGTCCTACGAAACTGGATCACTTCCTATCGGGGCAGATCTCTATGGCAACATGAGACAAACTCATAACCTGCTCCGACCTCCGGACCAGAGTTCTGAATAAGTTAAAAAGACGAGGCGCTGGCCAATCAGAGACGATCGAGAATTTAGGCCTTTGTGAAGAGACGGGAGAGAGAGAGGAGAGAGAGAGAGAGAGAGAGAGAGAGAGATGGCAGCGGAGAAATGAGGAAAGACGAAAGTCGGCGTATTTTATATCAAAGCGATGCTCACGTATTTATAAAAAGGAGCCATGAGATCTTATATGTAGCAGTAACACTGGAAGAATCCTGTTTAATCTGTGTGATGATTAATAAACGGAGCATCATGGGAAGGGCTGTCTATTTTTCATTAAAAGTCGTTTTAACGAGAATATATTTTCGTTTAACGTAAATAAAAAGTCGTTATAACGACATTATATTCTAGTTTGAACGTAAAAAAAAGTCGTTTGAACGTAAATAAAAAGTCGTAATAACGAGAATATTGTCGTTTGAACGTAAATATAAAGTCGTTATAACGAGAAAAGCTGGAAAAAATGTTTACTCCACACTGGCAGCTCTGGACTTCCGTAGGATCTGGACAACCTGAGCCTAACATTCTGTCGGATCCAAACAAATGTGAGCATCAAGACAATGGATTGACTGTTACATTATATTATGAGTGTTATTTTCAAGATCTGCGGTGTATATGGTGTGATAGAAAATAACATCTTTTAAATAGTGGTTTATATTACATCAGAAATCAAACCAGATGTACAGGAATTCAAAGTGTGTTGAGAGAAAATAGGGCTGTGAGAGGAACTTTGGTCACATTGATTTGTGTAGTGTTTTTTTTTCTTCACAACAATCTCATTTGAAGACAAAATAAAAATATATTCAAAACAATAAACTTACTATTTTATTCAAGCATTGTTTTGTTTTCCCAGTGGTTATTTTGGCACAATGAAACTTTGTTGGAAGAATTCAACTTCTGGAAGTGAAAGTTCAGCTGAGTTCAAATCAAATGAGGAACTTTATCCAGTCCTGTGTGTTCCTGTGTGTGAGACGTCTGCCAGGGTTTAATGTCCACCAGAGTCTGATGTGCACCAGGGTCTGACGTCCACCAGAGTCTGATGTGCACCAGGGTCTGACGTCCACCAGAGTCTGATGTGCACCAGGGTCTGACGTTCACCAGAGTCTGACATCTGTGTGACAGTTTATTTGACCTAAAACCTTCAGGCTTCACCTGTTCTGTTACTTTCACAGTGTGTGTGTGAGCAGCAGGGGAGCTTTATGACGAAGTCCTAAACTAATAAATGATTGACTTTATAGTGACGGAAGAGAACCTGTCAGCGGTCAAAGGAGGGTTTGGACACTGCACTGCATATACAGTATATAGGGGAAAATGGGGGTGATTTGTGCCAGTGGGGAAGTTGTGCCACCCCCTGTCTCTACAGAACCATAGAAGAAATTGGTCATGTGACCACACATTATTGAAGGTTTAGCCATTTCACTCATCCTGTAAAGATGGAGGAGAAATAAGAGCATTTAAGAAGAAAAACAATGTTTGCCCTTCAAAGTAAAATTTCTATGACCAAGGTTTTTTGATTGTTGTAAGTGAACAATTATGGCAAGTTTGTAATGTATCACACATGTGTTAGTGCTTTGGTAAGCTACATTTTGAATCTATAGAGTTAGCATGATGTTAGCTCAAAACTGAGAGATGATGCATTTTTTTCCAAAATGGTGGGCCTGGGGTGATTTGTGCAAAGAGCCTGGTTCAGTTGTGCCACTGACACCACTTTAAATGAAGAATTGAAAATATATGATTTATGGTAATTGTGTCGTTTTATCACTAAAACAATCTAATTCTTCATTTTACACCAAACACAAATACAAAAATGAGGAACTTGGACTTATCAGTCAATCAAGTGTGGCGTTTAATTCTGAGCAGACATGTGCATGTTGTGCTCGGCCTTTTTTCTCTTTAATGTTAAATAACTTTATGTTAATCTAAAATGTAAGTGGAAAATGAATAATGAGTTTAACCTGCAGAAGATATCTGTTTCTGAAATTAAAATATTCTATTTTACTGTAATAATAAATGGCACAATTGACCCCAGTGTAATCTCTCCAAAGGCACAACTTCCCCAAAGCACCAGGGCAAGTTGTGCCACAAGACAACTTTTTTTCTGTACTTCAGATCAAAATGATTGTTTCCAAAGATGCACCACATCCTGAAATCTGTGTTCATGTTGTAGTTTGAAGAATTAAGATCATGGTCTCACTTAAAGTCATGTGAAGTAAAACTGGCACATCTCACCCCACTTTCCCCCCTGGGACAGAGTACACTCACACGCAACACCTTCTGTCCTCACTCAGAGACACAACAACACACGAAATACTAAAAAAATGCAAACATTTTATTCAAAACAATCATGTTTGTTCGATGCTACATAGTTCACTGTTTCACAAAATATACAAAAGCATTCAAAAGTAATAAATACAAATGTTTGAGCTCAGTAAAGCTACTGGAGTAGTACAAAATGTGCATTTGACAGATATTTGATCACTGGAAGTGAAAACACTTACATTAACACCTCATAGTTTACACTCATGTTCTAGGACTTGTTTTAAGACTCCATGATGGTCTTGTATTGAGAACTAAGACTGATAACAGACACATTTACAAAGCAAACATCAGCCAACCACAATATCAGTCCATTTACAGACACACTATCAAAGCAAGCCTCTATCTGAAGCATCTATGAGAATGAACCTCTTCGAATGTGGCTGCTTCAAAAGAGGTTCAAACTGTGGCTCCAGGGGCAAAGGTCACCTCTTCAGAACTCTTTTATATCATTAATACATTTATGAATAGCGCTTTCTGTCGGGACACTCAACGACGATTACAGACAAACGAAGGTACAACAATAAAATAATGTATGTATATGTTCAAATAATATTTCTTCCACTGAATTTTGGTCCTTGATGAAACACTTCGGCGTAAGAGAGCATCCGCGCAGTTATAAATAGAAATATAAAGGCAAGATATAGCAGTTGTTCCACATACTGTCCAGTTCATCCATCTCCTTAAGTTGCACCTGATGTTTGCTGTCCATGGAGATCTGCGATGTGGCCGTGTGTGAGCAGCCCTCTCCTTTAGCGAACCTCTTCAGATGCGCCATGATGAACCTCCGGAACTTCCTCGTGGCGAAAAAGTACACGACGGGATCCATGATGCAGTTCAAGCCCATTATCACCAAAGTCACCTGGTGTGCGTCGTTGAGTTTCTGCAATGTGTCCTGCGACCAATCCACGTGTCCGAATCCGTCCTGAATCTGCAAACCGCTAACGCCCACAGACCTTGGACCACGTGATGGGGAAGGAAGCAAAGTATGAACACGCCAACGACTGCCAGCAACATCTGTGTGGCTCTTCGCTTGACACCTCTGGGTCGCTTTGCGTTGGATAAAGTTCTCGTAGACTTTGTGGAAAGAATTGTCCCGGATCTTATCTCGGATTGGGGAGGCGTTCGCGTGAGAAGGTTTGCATGATCAGTAAGTTGCAACGACTACGAGAAAGAAGATAACAAAAACATTCCGATTATGGCGAAATGCGTTGCAGCTACCACTTTCTTTTGCGAATCGTTTGATCTTGATATCCTTCGAAGCAACGTGTCTTGCCATCGGAATCCGTGTTCGTTCCTGTGATAAGAGGTAAGGAATAGACATGGCGACTACAGCGAGCCAAATTATAGAACAAACTACAATCCCGCGACGTCTGCGGTCCGAAGACACAGCATCCAGCGGTCGCGCCACAGCCCAGTAACGGTTCACGCTAATGGCTCCCAGGAAAAGAACTGAAGAGTAGGTGTTGACAAAAACAGAGATCCGGTAAGACGGCACATGAAGTCGGAATATATTCCAATTCCCATGGCGACAGTAGTAATCGATCAAAATGGCAGCGCGATCACGAAGAGCAAGTCGGCCGATGGTGAGGTTGGTCATGTAGATTCGGATTTCGCCCATGGCTCGAGCTTCACGGAGGCATCGGATGACGAAGAGGACATAGATGTTGGCAAAAAGGCCCAGGATGAAGATCAAGCCATAGACAGGTGGGAACAGGGCATAGCGGAATTCGGAGTCCAGGAAAGAGGAGTTGCCGCTGGGCAGGAACGTGACTGCTGGGATCTCTGTAGTTAGAGGGGTTGAAGGCAGCATTGTGTCTGAAAAAAAATGAAAGAAGAAGTGTTAGAAAGAGTAAGAGTTGGGTAACTCGCTAAAAAAAGCAGAATCGGTCTTTATAACAAACATGAGCATTTACTTTAGACACATTTGCCTTGCTAACCATGAAATGTGTCAATCAGCGGCGCTCTTTTTCTACAGATGTGTGTTGAGAAACAAAGAATCTCTCCCACAATAAGTGACTGAACGTGCTGTGTTCTCTCATGTCTGTTCATGACGCTTTGGGAAGTCCACATGAGGAAACACTGAGGAAGTGAGCAAACTGCAGTGTCCACAGACTTACAGCAGCTCAGACATGATCCAAACATTTCAGCTGCACTTCCTCCTGAAGGTATATAGATGACAGTTGTGTGTTTCCCACAATCACAAGTGAGTTGGAGCTCCGCTACGAGTTGGAAAACAAATGAGACACGAGGACACATTTGACATAAGACAGATAAGACCAGAGACACCGCAGCAGGCGGAAGAGGACAGTGTGTCCATGATGAACGCAGACAGCGAGCATGTGGTGTGAAGGATCTGTCCAACCAAAAACTGTCACATGGGATATATTAATATTGTATATCAAATGATTTGAAAGTGTGCAGCAGATCGAAATTGGAACGGACAGAAATGGAATCAGTTTTTGGCTTGCCTGCAGTCACTTGTTCACACAACACACACTGATGGTTGTATAATCACACAATAAAACACAAGAATAAGGGTAAGAATAGTCAGCAAGAAACAAAGTGTGAAAATTGAGCTTGACTGAATGTGTTAACGACTGGATACAGTCTGTGGTCACTAAATTTTGTAAACATCATTTATTATAGTTTATTTTGTGTCTTGTCTTAAGGTAAAAAAGGAAATATAGATAAACTACAAAATCGAAATTGTGGCTGCAAAATTGAAAACTGAATTGAATCGTGGACTTTATTATAGTATTTGTACTTGATTTTGAGTTTGAAAGTATTAATTCTTTTAAATATCTGTTCTGTCTGCTCCATTCTAAAAACAAGATAGTTACTTTTTGAGTTACAAAACAGTTTTTGTTTTGTTTTAAAGCTTCTGTTTGTCAGTGTGTGGTGAACAACAGAGCAGTTCAAATCAATATATAACTGAGTGATAAAGTGAGATCCACTGTCCCTCTGACACAAACAGCTGTGGGATTCTACATTCACACAGACAGTGTGTACTTTTACTTTTACTAAACTACTTAGCCACACAAACTCTTCTGTTTGAGTCAGAGTTGTTCAGATTGTAATTACATATTGTCCTTGTTTTGAATAAACAATGATGCGTTGCTTTATGTTATACGGAAGTTATGTGTTTGTTAGTTTGGATGAATTATATTATTATTACTTTTTTTTTTTTTTTTTTTTTTTTTTTAATGCCTTGCCCAACACTGAAGTATCTTGTGATGTGAATATAACCTGCATAATTTTGTATACTCTGATCCCCCTGGTAACTGTGACTGAATGAAAAGCTTGGTTCTGCAGAGTTTGGAGAGAGTCTAATGTTGTATTTTGTATTAGATGTACTGTACCTGTCCTCGTGCATTATTATTGTTCTTGGTTGTGGACCCCTCGAAATGAGATGTGACATCTCAAGGGGTATTCCATAAACAAATAAATAAAATAAAAATAAATAAAAAATATGTAAATAACTTGACTTACTGACTTAATAACTGGTAATAAAGCATGAGTTACATTCTCATGCGGCTCAACAAAATATCATCATAATAAAATGTCTCAAAATACAACTTCACTTTATAACAAGCACAGTTTCATTTGCTTTAGTAAAGCATGAATAAAACATAAACAAAGACTTAATAGACAAAGATGGCTGCGTGCGCTAACTGGAGCCCTGAGTGGTGCCAGTCTCAGGCTTTTCAAGCTACGCTGGTGTATTTTCAATAATAAATCGCAAAACGCTCTTTAAAACTCAATTTAACGACAGCATCCATGCATCCATCCAGATCCATGTACAGTTAGCTACTGAATGTTACCATGACGTTAGTAAGTGTCCCGATGTTCAGTGACCTGATATTTACTTATATTTGATGGAAAAAACTCATGTGCAGAGAGAAAAGATTTGAGCTACCAAATCCCTTGATGAGTTTGACGACGTAATTTGCGTAAAAGCACAGGAGTGAGTTAACGTGACATTACTTAAGATTTTTGTGTTAATTATTTATCAATTATCAGTGGGAAATTAGCCTCCAGTAAACTGCACCTGTGTGGCTTTATTTTCTGCTGATTTCTACAGAAGATTATTGTATAAAAAGACTCCAAGGATATACTTACATGACTCTGAGACATGTATTTGTTTTGATAGTGATCCCTCATTGTTTCTAATAGATTTTAGCGGCAAGCTAGTTAGCCCCAAAAAATCACGAGTTATAAAATGTGTCACTGGTGCAAACCCAAGGAACACATTAGGAATGGTCAGAGCTTCGTTTGAGTCATTGTTAGTTTTCTAACCGTTTAATATCGTTAGTACAGCTTACTTGTTTTGTATATATTGACTGATCTCAATCCTGGTTCTGCTGGATCTCAGCGCAGCGTTTTGATACGATTGATCACAATATTTACTGCAGAGATTAGAATGTGATGTAGGTGTCAGAGGAACTGTCTGAGCTGGTTTAAATCCTATTTAACCGATAGGTATCAGTTTGTTATGTAAACCAAAGCTCCTCACAATGTTCTAAATAACCTGCGGTGTGCCACAGGGCTCTGTACTTGGTCCAATTCTTTTTACTCTCTATATGCTGCCGCTAGGTAACATTATCAAAAGCATGGCATTGACTTCCACTGTTATGCAGATGACACTCAGCTGTACTTATCAATGAACCAGATCAGACTGATCAAATAGAAAGACTCAGTGCCTGTGTGAAGGATATAAAAACTGGATGAGCCTTAACTACCTACTCCTTAATCCTGATAAAAAGAAGTGATTTTACTCGGCCCTAAACATCTCTAACTCTCTAACTGAGCAGATATTCAACTGGACAATGTCAGTGTAGCCTCCAGCTCGACTGTAAGAAACCATTGGAGTCTTATTTGACCAGAGCTCTCAATTCAAAGCACATATTAGTCAAGCGTGCAAACTGCCTATTTTTCACTTGCGAAATATTGCCAAATTAGAAATCTACTGCCTAAAAATGATGCTGAAACTAATCCATGCCTTTGTCACGTCGAGGTTAGACTACTGTAACTCCTGCTTGCAGCGTGTCCTAAAAGTTTCAATAAAAAGTTTTCAAATTAGTTCAAAATGCAGCAGCAAGAGTACTAACAGGTACTAAAAACAGAACACATTACCCCCAGTACTAAAAGATCTTCACTGGCTTCCTGTTGAGTCTAGAGTCAAATTTAAAATTCTTCTTCTAACCTATAAAGCTTTAAATGACTTGGCCCCTTCTTATATCAAAGATGAAATAACTCCTTATCATCCTAACCGTTCACTTCGCTCTCAAGATGCTGGACTTCTGGTGGTTCCTAGAGTCTCTAAAGCACAATAGAGGCAGAGCTTTTAGCTATCAAGCCCCCTGGCTATGGAATCAGCTCCCTGCTCATGTCAAAGACGCTGACACAGTCTCTACATTTAAGATTAGGCTCAAAACGTTCCTCTTCGGATTAGCTTATGATCAGGTCAGTTAGGAACAGACTCTAAACCCATAGTTCTAGTCAGGCTGCCCTAGGAGCAATTATACTGGGGAAAGTATGGCAACTTGAGCACTATCCTCTCACTTCTGCCTTTCTTGTAAAGAATAATAAACTACAGTTCATCTCTAGTCTGTTTTGCTATTCACTCGTTGTCCCCTGTCCCACTCCCCTCTCGGGGAGTGTAACTGTTTCAGATGCTGCTGTTCCAGTGACGTGGGCCGGACCACTGATGCTTGGACCTCCGCCCCACCTTCCTCTCCAGGATTGGCCTGTCCTGACCCTGCTAGACGAGTCGTTTCCCTCTGCTTATGGACTCTGGCTCCACAAACATAAACTCTATAACTTTGCCTTAGTTACATCTACAGCCTGTCCGTCCATGGGAGTGGATCCCTTCTTCACTGTGGTTCTCCTCGAGGTTTCTCTTTTTCCCTTAGGGTTTTTTTGAGTTTTTCCTTGCCGAGAAGGAGGGTCTAAGGACAGAAGGAGGGTCTAAGGACAGGGGATGTTCTGGACAATCATTCATCTGCTCTACTAATAATCTGCTTGATCAAATGTTTCATTGAATGTGTATTGTTTTATTGTATTGTTTTATTTTGATTTCCTATTATTCATATTTGCTAAAATTAATAATCTTGGAAGTCCTCAGAGACGACTGTTGTTGTGATTTTGGGCTATACAAAAAATAAATTGATTGATTGATTGATATAGAAACTTATGGGGAAATCTGCGGAGGGCACCAGTGCGGCTCCGCCCCCAAAATGACGTAGGCTCTGAACGGATCTATTAACCATAAAGATGTGGTATTAGTATTATACTTCTGTCAGGAGCTCAGGTTTAGGGCTCAGTGCAAGTTTAACTAGGCGTATTAATAACAAATTAATAAATCACTTGTTTACAATGAATTATGCTTTTCAGGCTTAATTAGGGCTAATAAAAGTGTAGTTTTTACAAAGTATTACCCAAAGTACTTTTTAAAAGCTCACAAAAACTACCGCCACAAATACACTTACAAGTTCCAGGAAGATTAGACTTTCTTAAATCAGGATTTACCAAATTAACAAGTTCTAGTTTTAAGTGGAGGAACTTTGTTTTCTACTTTCAAGAATGAACGTATGTTTTTATTAGAGATGCACCGATCCGATACTGGGATCGAATATCGGTGCCGATCCAGGACATTTTGCTGGATCGAGTATCGGCTCCATGATATCGGTTCAGCCGATATCCTAGTTGTGTTTAATTGGACATAATGAGTCTGATTTATGTCTGATGTTGAGCCAGAATGTCTCATCATGTTTGACATTTTATTCTTTCTCTCTCTCTCTTTCTTTTTTCTCTTTTTCTTTCTCTCTCTTCTCACTCTCCTCTCTCTTCTCTTCTCTCTTTCTTCTCTCTAATTCTCTCTACTACTGTCTCTCTTCTTTCTTTCTCTTTCTCTCCTCGCGCTCTCTCTTTCCCTCTCTATCTCTCTTTCTTCTCTTCTCTCTCTCCTCTCGCTCTCTTTCTCTCTCCCCCTTGCTCTCCCTCTCTTTCCTCTCTTTCTTCTCTCTATTTGTCTGTTTTCTTTCTCTCTCTTCTTCTCTTTCTCTCTCCTCTCGTGCTCTCTCTTTCTTCTCTCCTCTCATTCTCCCTCTCTTTCTCTCTCCTCTCTTTCTCTCTCTGTCTTTCTTATCTTCTCTCTCCTCGCGCTTTCGCTCTTTCTTTCTTTCTTTCTTTCTCTCTTTCTTCTCTTCTCTCTCTCTCTCTCCTCTTGCTCTCCCTCTCTTTCTCTCTATTTCTCTGTCTTCTTTCTCTCTCCTCTCGTGCTCTCTCTCTTTCTTCTCTTCTCTTTCTTCTCTTTTCTCTCTCTCTCTCTCTCTCTTCTCTTTCTTCTCTCTTCTCTTCTCCTCTCTCTCTTCTCTCTCTTTCTCTCTCTTCTCTTCTCTCTCTTCTCTTCTCTCTCTTTTCTACTCTCTCTCTTCTCTCTCTCTCTTCTCTTCGCTCTCTCTTTCTTTCTCTCTCTTTCTTCTCTTTCTCTCTTCTTCTCTTTCTCTCTCTCTTTCCTCTCTCTCTTCTCTCTCTTTCTTCTCTTTCTCTCTTCTTCTTAAGTTGTTCAGTATAAATAAGACTATTATGATCAAAGTCTTATGTTTTGAAAAGGTAAAAAGAGCTGTTTCAGTCCTTACATAAGTATCGGTTGATATCGGGTATCGCAGATGCTTAAGTCTAAAGTATCGAGATCGGTATCGGAACTGAAAAAGCTGGATCGGTGCATCCCTAGTTTTTATATGAAGAATATCAAACTAAAGTCAAACCCTTCAGAGCCACAGGACTTTCAGACGCTCCTTTGCCTGAAACAAATACAGTCTATAAACTAAGCCTGCTGTTTGAATCACAACTTCCTCACTCTTAATGTAAAACAAATCAAGACTCATAACTTAAGTGAAGAGTGTTCTTACCTGCAGCAGCGCTCTCGGTCTGAACGGACTGACTCTGGAGAGCGTGAGGGAGGGGGGCGGGGTTTAACGGGAGGGGGCGGAGTCACAAAAGTCCCCTCATTGTGCAGACTCCGCTGCTTGTGTGTCCAGCTCACAGCACAGAGCAATCCTGGAAGTTTACCCCATAAACACGAACAGAAACGAAAGGAAAGGCTGCGATCACGTCACGTCAGCAGTTTTAAAAAGTAAAAAAGGTCAAATGTGTTTTAAAATGAAAGAGCGGTGACTAACAGGCCCGTATCATCCCGCAGGAGCTTTGAGTCACGGCAGAATGCGGTTGCCTCATCACAGACATTCCCAACATTCTTATTCATCCCAACATTGTCATTCGATTCTTTCGATATGTATATACAGGGGTGTCGAACTGGGGGGGTAAATAAATTCAGCATAGCCAAATCAACTCTCCGAGATTTATTCAGTGTCTATATGAGTCCAGTCTGAAAAGTGTTAAACTTACCCTTTTTGGGGGGTTAATAACTCTCAAAAAGGTGTCAGCATTTACTATTTACTGGAGTCAATTTTTACTTTTTCAGGGTGTAATTTTAACTATTATAAAAGGTTAAAAAAACTATACAGAGTTACATTCCAACTATTATAAAGGGTTATTTGAAAAAAAAAACTACAAACACAAAAACATCTAAGCAAACATCTATGCATATGTCGGGGTGCCCGCTTTGCTCACATTTGCGCTAGTATCGCTTACAAGAGATTGTGAAGTATTTTGCTGCATCACATTCAGTGATAATCTGAACTAATGATCCACTGCGGTAACTTGAGCTAGTTCAGGAAGTTAAAGGACAGTACCTGATTTTTGCATCCTAAAATGTAAACAAACAGAAATAATTAATTTGAACCTTTTTCCTTCAGGCTACATGATTTCCTCACGTAGCTAATGTATTCTGAGCTTCAGAATTGTTCATCATGATGAGTTTTATTGTTTTTTCACAGCTTTTAACAGCGAGGTGAGTCACTATGCTAACAACAGTTAGCCACAATGCTAAAAACAAAACAGAAAAGCTGCACACAAAACGGATTTTATTAGACATAGACAGGACTTTGGGACTAATTTCCACCTGAATAGATACATTAACAAGACATCAGTGCTAGGGGAAACTGCTTTTAAGTTATCTTGTTGTAAAAAAATCGAGTACAGTCCCTTTAACTTCTTAGGGGAAATAAGCCTACTAATGTAGCTAACGTGTTAGCTTATCCATCTTATCTCGCCCCGCCCACTTTTACACACAGAACTCGGAAACGCACTTCCGGTCAGCTCCTCCCTCACAGCTACGGCGTTAGCTACCTTCTTGTTTATCCTTTTTAGCTACACTCTTTCACACAATTTGTGCCTTTTTTGTCCTTAGCTGTCGGCAATATACGTCATATACATGGGTGGTAAGTCACACCAAATAGTGCTGGTGTAATAAATAGTGTTTCAGATGCTCCAATAAAGAGATAAACAAGAAGAAGGTAGCTGACGCTGTAGCTGTGCTATCTAGTAGATTATTCTCAATTAGAGACACTGACAGTTAAAACAAACCCATTGACTGAATTCTACAGGTCCTAAGCTTTAAAATATATTCCCTGAGTGGCGAAATAAGATGGATACATTTGTTTTCAAAATAGGAGACCCAAGACCGCTTCCACATCCTCCGAGTCCAGACCACTGCAATCATCAACAGGCCCACGTTCAGGTGCGCTGTGCTCTCTCTTTAAAGGAAAGTGGCAACTGAAATAACCCTGTGAGTGTCATCAGATCGCCCAGAGTCAAGGTTAGACTTTTCAGGGTTACATTTGCATAAAACAACTAATTCATTAGATGAGGAAAAATCCTTCTTAACTCTCGATTTTAACCCTTACTATGACACCAGGGAGTGAAACAAAAAAGAAGAGAACTCTCCAGGGGTAAAATCAACTGTACACTTGCTGAAAAAGGCTCAACTCCCAAAGTTTAACACTTTCAAATTTGCTGTGTAGTTTCCCCAGGACAGGAAAAGGGCCCCAGAAGCATTTTGTTTGTGAAATACATTGTTCCTCTAAATGTAAATATTTGTGAGCTCCATCTCTGGCTGAAATGGCTGAAAAAGAGGAATATTAATGGCTAAAATTTTAACAAATACAGTAGCTACATTTATAATATTATGAGTAAGAGCAGTTTTCAGTGAACAAATGCCAGGGTTTGGCACAAATGATCACTTATAAATATGCATATTAACTTGAATATTGGTCAATAAACGTCACAACTTAATATTATAAAACATCCAAAATGTCACAAGGATTTTCTGGCATCATTTAGACAAGTTAGCTTAAAACAAGCTAGCTAAAATGTAAAAGAGAAAGATTAAAACACATTTAATTTTTTTCATGTCTCATTTGAGTGAAGGCAGTGCTTCCAACTCAATGGTTTTGACACAAAAACACATAAATGTCTTGTTTTTTAGGCGTTTATGGCAAATAAAATCTTGAAAAGGAAGCATTAAAAAGCATTTATTTTATATTATATTTATGTGTGGATTGTAGAATGAAATCAATTGGCTGTATATGAACATCTAGGAAGAAATCAAACCCAAATTAATAGAAAAATGACGAGAGACAACTTAATAATTAAACACAAGATCATGTATCAGGGGCCATCACCAAGTTTGTACCTGGGCCCAGAATTTTGTGCTACGCCTCTGACTATTCTTAAAACCTTCTTTGCAGGACAGTAGTGATGGGCCAAATGAGTCGACGCGTCAACACATTTCGGAGCACTAGAAGTGGCGCGTGTGTCGAGATGTGTCAACATGTGTGCCACTTTAAGAAATGTCACGTGAGCAACACATCTACTGTGTCTTGTGGGTCACATGTGTCAACGCTGGAGCGAGTGTTTCTGACGCCCTCGTTTGATTTCGACCCCCAAAGCTGAGCATGACTCTGTTGTCTGCACTGTGAGGCCAAAAATGATTAGGGTCTATATAAATTAGCAGCTTGACAGAGTCTTAAGCAACTAAATAATTAATCATCAATTATTTAACAACAACAACAGACTAATAGTCGTAATAATTTTGCTCATAGTTATTAGTTTATTCGCACCATGACGTCATCTCATGTGTAGCTCAACTGGGAGAGCAGGTGTTGCACTGAGCAAAAGGTCGCAGGATTGCACCTCAGGTCATTTTTTTATTTTTTTTCCTCTTATTTTATTTGTGCATGTAGAGGCAAAGAAATCACAAGTTTGTGTGCTCCTGTAATGGGAAAAAAAAGTATTCGGTATGTTGGTGTGCAAAAGTAAAATAAAAAGGTGATCTTTTTTATGTTATAAACGTCTCAGCAGCTGTAACTTAACTGCAACGTCACAGAATGAGCCCAGTGACTGCAGTGGCATT